>OX578224.1:0-20000 GCA_951216915.1 Tetheella fluctuosa | reverse complement strand
TGTATTACTTTTCGTTTCAGGTCTTCAAGGTTCGTGTTCCACCATGGTATTCGGTATATTGGTTTCTTCTTTTTCAGGATTTTGTCGCAGGCGTTTGTTATGGCTTTGGTTGTTTCCTGTATGAAGTCATCGATTTTGCCAGCGTCAAGGTTTCCAAGGTTTGTTTGGTCCAATTTAGTGTTTTCAAATTCTGTTTTTATTTCAGCAGCGACTTCTTCCCAGTTGGTGTTTGCTGTATTATAACGGTAAGTGGTATTGGTATATTTTTTCTTAGGTGCGTCTCTTTTTAGGTTAATGTTGAACTCTATGGTGTGATGATCGGAGGATGGTGTGATGCTGTGATTAACTTTCCAGTTTTCAATTTGAGTAGGTAATTTATTTGATGTTAGCGTGATATCTAATATTGATGTCCTAGTTTGTCCATGAGTTACTGTTTCGAAGGTTGGCTCGTTTCCTATGTTACAGATTATTAGGTTATTGTTAGTGATTAGGTCTATAATTTCTCTTCCTCTTTTATTAGAACGCGTAGAACCCCAAGCTTCGTGCCAGCCATTAAGATCGCCACATATTAAGTGACTTGAATCTTTGGTTTCTTTCAAAAATAAATCTAGGTGGCTCATAGTGTCGTATTCATCTCTGTCCGGTTCAATGTATATGCTGCATAGATAAATTTTACTGTTTTTCAAAGAGAGTTGCACGATACAGAGGTTTGGTGTAGTGTATTTGGTTATTCCTAAAGTGGCTGCCAGCCCAGTTTTTATTGCAATACACGCCTTAGTGGTTCTGTTACCTGAAGTCTGGTATATATCGTATCCGTCAATCTTATTTAACATATTTATTTTGCCTGTGTATGGTTCTGTTATGAATGCTATGTTGGTATTATTAGTAGTGATGTAGTTTTTAAGTTCATGGGTTGCGGCATAGCCGCGACCTAAATTAGCTTGTAATACAGTTATATTATTTTTATTATTGTTCATGGTGAGTAGTTTGTGTGAAATGTTTATTGTGAGCCGTAATCTGTGGAGTCTTCTACCTTGGATTTAACAGCCTGGAGACAGGGGCAAGATGTTTTACTGTTGGCTGGGTGTCTGGTGTCGGTGTTGGCTTTTGTTTTGTGATTAAATTTAATGCAGTTATAGCAGTTGGCTTTGTTGGTGTCTTTGATATGAGGACACGAGTTCAGCTGGTGTTCCTCCGAGGCGCAGTGTGCGCACGGGCGGTCTGTAGCCGTACACTTATTGCCGATGTGGCCGAACTGTAGGCAGTGGCGGCACTGAACAAATCTCGAGAATGGTTGAATGTGGACTCGCTGATGGTCAACGGCCACTCTTTCCAGTCGTAGTGTTTTAGAGTATTCAGCGGGCCGAACCTCTATGACTGCGTTATAAAGTGCCTCGTTCCTGTTACTAGTTAGAAAGCACAGTCGGAGTGCCTCCACGGGGATCGAATTCTGGTGGCTAATGATATCAATTAGTTCCTCTTTTGCGATCTTTTTAGTTATTCCCTTCAGAATAACCAAAGGAGGGCGCCTCTTGGCTTCTTCTGCCTTTAGCTCTTTAGTTTGGTTAACGATGTTGATAATTTGATCGCACTGTTGGCTATTTTCGAACTCTACAAAAATTCTGCCGTTTGTCACGGGCTTAACCCTAGTAGGCGCGAATCGTTGGTTTTTAAAAGAGATCTTGTTTCTCCAGGAGTCGAGGGTCCTTTCAGTCTCAGATGGGTCACTTGATGCAACAACGATCCCTGGTTTTTGAACAGGTATTTTGGGCGTGGGGGGAGAGGCTGTGATTGAAGCGTATGTGGGTAGCTTTTTAGTTAGTTGGGCAGTGAGTTTATCGAACTGTTTGTTGACGCCAGCGATTATATCCTGCTTGAGAGTGGTAAAATCTTCCCTGGGTGTAATATGGGATGATGACGTGAGTGGCAGGTTCGTCTCAAGGGTGGCAGTGGCTTTACGGATCTCTTCTGCTGCCACTCGGATCGCTTGTTTGTTTTTAGAGGTAACACTCTTTCCCTCGTTGACTGCTTCTAATATTTTGTCCGAAAGATTAAGTATTAGTTGTATGAATGGGTTTTTATTATTTGTTTCTGTGGTCTCTGGCTGTTCAGAGGAAGCCATTTTATGGCCTCATGCAACTACGGAGCCTAGGAAAGCGAATAAAAGCAAAATAAAAATAAAATATTTTTCACAAAATTGTACAAAGTCTTCTTACCAAATGAAATACGGGTGGGTGGGCGGGCAAAATTTTTCAAAATTTTGGTCGCAGATCAACCCGAGTGGTCTCTAAAGACGCGCCTCGTCCAGGGCAATCTACTACAGTGAAAACTAGAGCAGAAACTATTATATTTAGTGTGAAAATTAGCAAAATGTAGAATTTATGTGTATTTTTAAACTTAATTTTTTTATTTTTCAGGAATGGAGAGTCGGAGATCGCCGCGGAAGGCGGCAGACAACGTGTCTCGCCGAGAAGCAGCGGATCGTGCAGAAAACAAAGACAGTTGCAGAAGAAAAATTTTAATGAAATTGAATTTAATTGAAATTTTAGGTGAATTTTCAAAGAAAAATATTTTTACTCTATGGCAGCAAAGAAAATGAAGAGGGTGGCAAGAAAGAGGGCAAAAAGTTAACAATATTAGCAGAAAGAAGTACGCGAATATCTCAATTAAAGTTAACAATATTAGCAGAAAGAAGTACGCGAATATCTCAATTAAAAGTATCAAATTTGGTGGTTAGGTTAGGTTAGGTTAGGTTAGGTTAGGTTAGGTTAGGTTAGGTTAGGTTAGGTTAGGTTAGGTTAGGTTAGGTTAGGTTAGGTTAGGTTAGGTTAGGTTAGGTTAGGTTAGGTTAGGTTAGGTTAGGTTAGGTTAGGTTAGGTTAGGTTAGGTTAGGTTAGGTTAGGTTAGGTTAGGTTAGGTTAGGTTAGGTTAGGTTAGGTTAGGTTAGGTTAGGTTAGGTTAGGTTAGGTTAGGTTAGGTTAGGTTAGGTTAGGTTAGGTTAGGTTAGGTTAGGTTAGGTTAGGTTAGGTTAGGTTAGGTTAGGTTAGGTTAGGTTAGGTTAGGTTAGGTTAGGTTAGGTTAGGTTAGGTTAGGTTAGGTTAGGTTAGGTTAGGTTAGGTTAGGTTAGGTTAGGTTAGGTTAGGTTAGGTTAGGTTAGGTTAGGTTAGGTTAGGTTAGGTTAGGTTAGGTTAGGTTAGGTTAGGTTAGGTTAGGTTAGGTTAGGTTAGGTTAGGTTAGGTTAGGTTAGGTTAGGTTAGGTTAGGTTAGGTTAGGTTAGGTTAGGTTAGGTTAGGTTAGGTTAGGTTAGGTTAGGTTAGGTTAGGTTAGGTTAGGTTAGGTTAGGTTAGGTTAGGTTAGGTTAGGTTAGGTTAGGTTAGGTTAGGTTAGGTTAGGTTAGGTTAGGTTAGGTTAGGTTAGGTTAGGTTAGGTTAGGTTAGGTTAGGTTAGGTTAGGTTAGGTTAGGTTAGGTTAGGTTAGGTTAGGTTAGGTTAGGTTAGGTTAGGTTAGGTTAGGTTAGGTTAGGTTAGGTTAGGTTAGGTTAGGTTAGGTTAGGTTAGGTTAGGTTAGGTTAGGTTAGGTTAGGTTAGGTTAGGTTAGGTTAGGTTAGGTTAGGTTAGGTTAGGTTAGGTTAGGTTAGGTTAGGTTAGGTTAGGTTAGGTTAGGTTAGGTTAGGTTAGGTTAGGTTAGGTTAGGTTAGGTTAGGTTAGGTTAGGTTAGGTTAGGTTAGGTTAGGTTAGGTTAGGTTAGGTTAGGTTAGGTTAGGTTAGGTTAGGTTAGGTTAGGTTAGGTTAGGTTAGGTTAGGTTAGGTTAGGTTAGGTTAGGTTAGGTTAGGTTAGGTTAGGTTAGGTTAGGTTAGGTTAGGTTAGGTTAGGTTAGGTTAGGTTAGGTTAGGTTAGGTTAGGTTAGGTTAGGTTAGGTTAGGTTAGGTTAGGTTAGGTTAGGTTAGGTTAGGTTAGGTTAGGTTAGGTTAGGTTAGGTTAGGTTAGGTTAGGTTAGGTTAGGTTAGGTTAGGTTAGGTTAGGTTAGGTTAGGTTAGGTTAGGTTAGGTTAGGTTAGGTTAGGTTAGGTTAGGTTAGGTTAGGTTAGGTTAGGTTAGGTTAGGTTAGGTTAGGTTAGGTTAGGTTAGGTTAGGTTAGGTTAGGTTAGGTTAGGTTAGGTTAGGTTAGGTTAGGTTAGGTTAGGTTAGGTTAGGTTAGGTTAGGTTAGGTTAGGTTAGGTTAGGTTAGGTTAGGTTAGGTTAGGTTAGGTTAGGTTAGGTTAGGTTAGGTTAGGTTAGGTTAGGTTAGGTTAGGTTAGGTTAGGTTAGGTTAGGTTAGGTTAGGTTAGGTTAGGTTAGGTTAGGTTAGGTTAGGTTAGGTTAGGTTAGGTTAGGTTAGGTTAGGTTAGGTTAGGTTAGGTTAGGTTAGGTTAGGTTAGGTTAGGTTAGGTTAGGTTAGGTTAGGTTAGGTTAGGTTAGGTTAGGTTAGGTTAGGTTAGGTTAGGTTAGGTTAGGTTAGGTTAGGTTAGGTTAGGTTAGGTTAGGTTAGGTTAGGTTAGGTTAGGTTAGGTTAGGTTAGGTTAGGTTAGGTTAGGTTAGGTTAGGTTAGGTTAGGTTAGGTTAGGTTAGGTTAGGTTAGGTTAGGTTAGGTTAGGTTAGGTTAGGTTAGGTTAGGTTAGGTTAGGTTAGGTTAGGTTAGGTTAGGTTAGGTTAGGTTAGGTTAGGTTAGGTTAGGTTAGGTTAGGTTAGGTTAGGTTAGGTTAGGTTAGGTTAGGTTAGGTTAGGTTAGGTTAGGTTAGGTTAGGTTAGGTTAGGTTAGGTTAGGTTAGGTTAGGTTAGGTTAGGTTAGGTTAGGTTAGGTTAGGTTAGGTTAGGTTAGGTTAGGTTAGGTTAGGTTAGGTTAGGTTAGGTTAGGTTAGGTTAGGTTAGGTTAGGTTAGGTTAGGTTAGGTTAGGTTAGGTTAGGTTAGGTTAGGTTAGGTTAGGTTAGGTTAGGTTAGGTTAGGTTAGGTTAGGTTAGGTTAGGTTAGGTTAGGTTAGGTTAGGTTAGGTTAGGTTAGGTTAGGTTAGGTTAGGTTAGGTTAGGTTAGGTTAGGTTAGGTTAGGTTAGGTTAGGTTAGGTTAGGTTAGGTTAGGTTAGGTTAGGTTAGGTTAGGTTAGGTTAGGTTAGGTTAGGTTAGGTTAGGTTAGGTTAGGTTAGGTTAGGTTAGGTTAGGTTAGGTTAGGTTAGGTTAGGTTAGGTTAGGTTAGGTTAGGTTAGGTTAGGTTAGGTTAGGTTAGGTTAGGTTAGGTTAGGTTAGGTTAGGTTAGGTTAGGTTAGGTTAGGTTAGGTTAGGTTAGGTTAGGTTAGGTTAGGTTAGGTTAGGTTAGGTTAGGTTAGGTTAGGTTAGGTTAGGTTAGGTTAGGTTAGGTTAGGTTAGGTTAGGTTAGGTTAGGTTAGGTTAGGTTAGGTTAGGTTAGGTTAGGTTAGGTTAGGTTAGGTTAGGTTAGGTTAGGTTAGGTTAGGTTAGGTTAGGTTAGGTTAGGTTAGGTTAGGTTAGGTTAGGTTAGGTTAGGTTAGGTTAGGTTAGGTTAGGTTAGGTTAGGTTAGGTTAGGTTAGGTTAGGTTAGGTTAGGTTAGGTTAGGTTAGGTTAGGTTAGGTTAGGTTAGGTTAGGTTAGGTTAGGTTAGGTTAGGTTAGGTTAGGTTAGGTTAGGTTAGGTTAGGTTAGGTTAGGTTAGGTTAGGTTAGGTTAGGTTAGGTTAGGTTAGGTTAGGTTAGGTTAGGTTAGGTTAGGTTAGGTTAGGTTAGGTTAGGTTAGGTTAGGTTAGGTTAGGTTAGGTTAGGTTAGGTTAGGTTAGGTTAGGTTAGGTTAGGTTAGGTTAGGTTAGGTTAGGTTAGGTTAGGTTAGGTTAGGTTAGGTTAGGTTAGGTTAGGTTAGGTTAGGTTAGGTTAGGTTAGGTTAGGTTAGGTTAGGTTAGGTTAGGTTAGGTTAGGTTAGGTTAGGTTAGGTTAGGTTAGGTTAGGTTAGGTTAGGTTAGGTTAGGTTAGGTTAGGTTAGGTTAGGTTAGGTTAGGTTAGGTTAGGTTAGGTTAGGTTAGGTTAGGTTAGGTTAGGTTAGGTTAGGTTAGGTTAGGTTAGGTTAGGTTAGGTTAGGTTAGGTTAGGTTAGGTTAGGTTAGGTTAGGTTAGGTTAGGTTAGGTTAGGTTAGGTTAGGTTAGGTTAGGTTAGGTTAGGTTAGGTTAGGTTAGGTTAGGTTAGGTTAGGTTAGGTTAGGTTAGGTTAGGTTAGGTTAGGTTAGGTTAGGTTAGGTTAGGTTAGGTTAGGTTAGGTTAGGTTAGGTTAGGTTAGGTTAGGTTAGGTTAGGTTAGGTTAGGTTAGGTTAGGTTAGGTTAGGTTAGGTTAGGTTAGGTTAGGTTAGGTTAGGTTAGGTTAGGTTAGGTTAGGTTAGGTTAGGTTAGGTTAGGTTAGGTTAGGTTAGGTTAGGTTAGGTTAGGTTAGGTTAGGTTAGGTTAGGTTAGGTTAGGTTAGGTTAGGTTAGGTTAGGTTAGGTTAGGTTAGGTTAGGTTAGGTTAGGTTAGGTTAGGTTAGGTTAGGTTAGGTTAGGTTAGGTTAGGTTAGGTTAGGTTAGGTTAGGTTAGGTTAGGTTAGGTTAGGTTAGGTTAGGTTAGGTTAGGTTAGGTTAGGTTAGGTTAGGTTAGGTTAGGTTAGGTTAGGTTAGGTTAGGTTAGGTTAGGTTAGGTTAGGTTAGGTTAGGTTAGGTTAGGTTAGGTTAGGTTAGGTTAGGTTAGGTTAGGTTAGGTTAGGTTAGGTTAGGTTAGGTTAGGTTAGGTTAGGTTAGGTTAGGTTAGGTTAGGTTAGGTTAGGTTAGGTTAGGTTAGGTTAGGTTAGGTTAGGTTAGGTTAGGTTAGGTTAGGTTAGGTTAGGTTAGGTTAGGTTAGGTTAGGTTAGGTTAGGTTAGGTTAGGTTAGGTTAGGTTAGGTTAGGTTAGGTTAGGTTAGGTTAGGTTAGGTTAGGTTAGGTTAGGTTAGGTTAGGTTAGGTTAGGTTAGGTTAGGTTAGGTTAGGTTAGGTTAGGTTAGGTTAGGTTAGGTTAGGTTAGGTTAGGTTAGGTTAGGTTAGGTTAGGTTAGGTTAGGTTAGGTTAGGTTAGGTTAGGTTAGGTTAGGTTAGGTTAGGTTAGGTTAGGTTAGGTTAGGTTAGGTTAGGTTAGGTTAGGTTAGGTTAGGTTAGGTTAGGTTAGGTTAGGTTAGGTTAGGTTAGGTTAGGTTAGGTTAGGTTAGGTTAGGTTAGGTTAGGTTAGGTTAGGTTAGGTTAGGTTAGGTTAGGTTAGGTTAGGTTAGGTTAGGTTAGGTTAGGTTAGGTTAGGTTAGGTTAGGTTAGGTTAGGTTAGGTTAGGTTAGGTTAGGTTAGGTTAGGTTAGGTTAGGTTAGGTTAGGTTAGGTTAGGTTAGGTTAGGTTAGGTTAGGTTAGGTTAGGTTAGGTTAGGTTAGGTTAGGTTAGGTTAGGTTAGGTTAGGTTAGGTTAGGTTAGGTTAGGTTAGGTTAGGTTAGGTTAGGTTAGGTTAGGTTAGGTTAGGTTAGGTTAGGTTAGGTTAGGTTAGGTTAGGTTAGGTTAGGTTAGGTTAGGTTAGGTTAGGTTAGGTTAGGTTAGGTTAGGTTAGGTTAGGTTAGGTTAGGTTAGGTTAGGTTAGGTTACGGATTTTCTTTGATTGATTGATTTCTTGCGCGTTTTTCTGGACCCTGACTCTGCTTAACTCTTTGACTTGGCTTGCCGATTGGACTTTTTTACTGTTTTTGTGTTTTGGTGTTTGTTGCTTTGGAATTTGTTATATTTTGTTATTGTTTTTTGTTGTTTGTGCGTGTGGCTTTCGTCTTGGGGCGCCCTTTCCGGGGTCGCTGCATAGCGGCAGCCGCCGCGCTTCTTTTGTTGTTGTTTTTATTTCTGCCGGACACTTCGTTCGGGAGATTTTACGTTTTTTGTTGTTATTTTTTGCCTACTTTTTGTGCCAATCTTGACACAAAAAGTAGGTGTTTTTATTGTTGGTCCCGTTTTGCGGGGACTGCTGTTTTGGGGGATTTTGTGGTGCGAGGGGATAGAGGACTTCACCCTCTTTCATTTGAGCCCTCTCGCGCTCCTCGGCGCCAACGGGAAGTTGGTGAAATTCGGGAGTGTTTGGAAAGGGGAATAGCATTTTTGCTATTTGTCTTTATCAGGCGCTCCCGAAAAATCGCCTATAATATTTTAAATCCGGCACACGCTTGACCGATTTTATCTACCAATATTTTTGGTGGATAACTTCGGTCTGAGTGGCCGGATTTAAAGTAAATTTGGCAAGGTCGTTGACGGGACTGTTATGGCCGCGTCAGGGGAGCGATCAGGATGGGTCTTCGACGGCTCATCCGAATCGGAGCTGGACCTCGAGGACGAGGTTTACGGGGAGGATCTCGTGGTGGCCGCTTCTTCTCAACCCCGGAAAAGGGGTTGGGAAGAGGAGGGTGACCCCGGGCCGGGGCTGGGGCCCAAGATTAGCACAGCCCGAAGGGGGAAGGCTGGGGGGGTCCACCTGACCTATGGGCCGGCGAAGGCGAAAGCCGGGGGAGGGAAAGCCCCCCCCTCGCGCGATGAGTACGTGGAGGACCCATCGGTGCCTGTCCATCTGGTGGGTCTAATCGGGGTGACGCGTCAAGCGGTCTATCGGATCGTCGACGGGGTGCAGAGGTCTGACAATCTCAAGGAGGAGACAGTCAACCTCTTTAAGTCGGCGGTCCGGACGATCCTTGACGCACTCAAGGAGATGGAGTCGTCCGAGGTAGACGAGGGGGAGGTCCGTGTCCTACGAGAGGACAATAAGAGGGTCCGCGAGCAGTGTTGCCGTCTCATCGAGGAGAAGACGGCCCTCCGTGAGGCCCTCTTGGGGAGGAAGGTAACTGACTCCCCCCCTCCTGGCGAGGCCTCCCCGGAGCCAATGTTTGCCGAGGCCCCCTCGGCCCCGCCGGTCGACCAGGCCCCCCCGCCACCCGCGGCCGCAGACTTGGCGACGATGCTGGAGAGCATGAAGCGGGATCTGCTGATCTCTGTGGGTAATCTGGTGGATGCCCGCCTATCAGAGATCAGCAGCCGCCTGCCTCCAGCGCCAGTCAGTCGCCCGCCGCTCGCGGCGGACAAAAAGAAGGGGGCCCCACCGGCCCAGACGGCCGAAGTTGCCCCGGAGCCGGAGTTCTCCGGGGCAAGGCTTGGGGACGGGAGGCCTAAAAAGGCCTCCAAAAAGGCGACGGCTCCCCCGCCGAAAACATACGCCTCGGCAGCCGGGTCCGCCCCGGCTCAGGAGACAGCGCCTCACCCATCGGTTGAGCAGTCGCAGCCAGAGGGCGACTCGTTCGCCGAAGTGGTGAGGCGCAAGAGGAAAGGGAAGGGGAAGGCTGAGGCCCCACCCCCACCCCCTCCCCCCACTAAGAAGACGGCACCCAAGCCAAAGGCCCCCTCGGCCCCCAAGACGACAGCGGTGGTGATTTCCCTGAGGAAGGATATCACCACCGCCACCACGCTGCAGGCCGTTATGGCCAAAGCCATAAAAGGCATCAAATTGGAGGAGCTAGGCCTGCAGCATGTCGCGGTCCGGAGTTCGGCAACCGGGGGCCGGGTTATTGAGGTGCCAGGGGCAGAAAGCGGGGAGGTGGCGGACAGCCTGGCGGAAAAGATGAGGGCAATCGTGGGGGACATTGCCCTCATAAGCCGCCCGGTCAAAATGGCCGCCATCAGGGTCTCCGGACTGGACGAGTCCGCCACCAAGGAGACCCTGGCGGCCGCCGTCGCCAAGGTAGGGGGATGCGATGAGGCGCAGGTGAAGGTGGGGGGCATTCGCCCCACGTACGAGGGCAAAATGGTTGCCCTCGTACAATGTCCGGTGGGGGTGGCGAGGGCCCTCCTACAGTGTGGTCGGATCCTGGTGGGCTGGGCGTCCGCCGGGGTCACCCCCGTCGGTCCGAGGCCCATGCGCTGTTACAGGTGCATGGGTGTCGGACACTCGAGGGCATTGTGCCCCTCCGACAAAGACCGGAGCTTGTTGTGCTACCGGTGCGGTTCGGAGGGGCACAAGTCGGCGGAGTGCCGGGAGGTTCAGGCGTGGTGTGCAGTTTGCCACCACGCTCAACTCCCGGCCGACCACATCATGGGGGGCCTCAAGTGCTCCCCACCGGAGGTACGGGGCAGGAGGGAGGGGCTGCGGCCCGCTCGCCCCAGCCAGCCCCCCCCCGTCGCTGAGGGAAGTAGCCACATGGACGTCTGAGTGCCAGGCTGGCATTCAGACGTCCTGTGGATGGACCGCGGAGCGGGTGCGCGAGGAGGTTTGCCCCGCGCGCCCCCTCCGGCCAGACGGCATGGGTTGAGAAGGCGGCGGTGCCAGTCTCAACCCATAGTGGCTGCGGGCGGAGGATGGGAGTCCTCTGCC
The DNA here is from genome assembly GCA_951216915.1 of Tetheella fluctuosa. NCBI lineage: Eukaryota > Metazoa > Arthropoda > Insecta > Lepidoptera > Drepanidae > Tetheella > Tetheella fluctuosa. The sequence goes on along the minus strand of OX578224.1, from coordinate 9,596 downwards.
CGCGGTTAAAAGCCACTTTGCGGTCCAGGGAGATGGCCAAGCGTGCTCGGCCATCTCCCCTAGCGGGAAGCCCCGGCAACGGTGTTGTCGGGGCGCCGCCGGTTGGACACCGTGGGCAATGCTAACGCAGGTACCACGGTGTCCTACAAAAAGCCGGCATGGCGATGCACGCCCAGGTGGTTTTTAGTGGGTAGCACTCCCTACCCCTCCTCGGTCGAGGAGGGGAGGCGAGTGTAGTCCCACATAACCCTCTGCGCACTCCCATGCGCGGAGGGTATGCGTAATGCATTTTCCACCTGGCCAAAAAAAAAAAAAAAAAAAAAAAAAAAAAAAAAAAAAAAAAAAAGGTTAGGTTAGGTTAGGTTAGGTTAGGTTAGGTTAGGTTAGGTTAGGTTAGGTTAGGTTAGGTTAGGTTAGGTTAGGTTAGGTTAGGTTAGGTTAGGTTAGGTTAGGTTAGGTTAGGTTAGGTTAGGTTAGGTTAGGTTAGGTTAGGTTAGGTTAGGTTAGGTTAGGTTAGGTTAGGTTAGGTTAGGTTAGGTTAGGTTAGGTTAGGTTAGGTTAGGTTAGGTTAGGTTAGGTTAGGTTAGGTTAGGTTAGGTTAGGTTAGGTTAGGTTAGGTTAGGTTAGGTTAGGTTAGGTTAGGTTAGGTTAGGTTAGGTTAGGTTAGGTTAGGTTAGGTTAGGTTAGGTTAGGTTAGGTTAGGTTAGGTTAGGTTAGGTTAGGTTAGGTTAGGTTAGGTTAGGTTAGGTTAGGTTAGGTTAGGTTAGGTTAGGTTAGGTTAGGTTAGGTTAGGTTAGGTTAGGTTAGGTTAGGTTAGGTTAGGTTAGGTTAGGTTAGGTTAGGTTAGGTTAGGTTAGGTTAGGTTAGGTTAGGTTAGGTTAGGTTAGGTTAGGTTAGGTTAGGTTAGGTTAGGTTAGGTTAGGTTAGGTTAGGTTAGGTTAGGTTAGGTTAGGTTAGGTTAGGTTAGGTTAGGTTAGGTTAGGTTAGGTTAGGTTAGGTTAGGTTAGGTTAGGTTAGGTTAGGTTAGGTTAGGTTAGGTTAGGTTAGGTTAGGTTAGGTTAGGTTAGGTTAGGTTAGGTTAGGTTAGGTTAGGTTAGGTTAGGTTAGGTTAGGTTAGGTTAGGTTAGGTTAGGTTAGGTTAGGTTAGGTTAGGTTAGGTTAGGTTAGGTTAGGTTAGGTTAGGTTAGGTTAGGTTAGGTTAGGTTAGGTTAGGTTAGGTTAGGTTAGGTTAGGTTAGGTTAGGTTAGGTTAGGTTAGGTTAGGTTAGGTTAGGTTAGGTTAGGTTAGGTTAGGTTAGGTTAGGTTAGGTTAGGTTAGGTTAGGTTAGGTTAGGTTAGGTTAGGTTAGGTTAGGTTAGGTTAGGTTAGGTTAGGTTAGGTTAGGTTAGGTTAGGTTAGGTTAGGTTAGGTTAGGTTAGGTTAGGTTAGGTTAGGTTAGGTTAGGTTAGGTTAGGTTAGGTTAGGTTAGGTTAGGTTAGGTTAGGTTAGGTTAGGTTAGGTTAGGTTAGGTTAGGTTAGGTTAGGTTAGGTTAGGTTAGGTTAGGTTAGGTTAGGTTAGGTTAGGTTAGGTTAGGTTAGGTTAGGTTAGGTTAGGTTAGGTTAGGTTAGGTTAGGTTAGGTTAGGTTAGGTTAGGTTAGGTTAGGTTAGGTTAGGTTAGGTTAGGTTAGGTTAGGTTAGGTTAGGTTAGGTTAGGTTAGGTTAGGTTAGGTTAGGTTAGGTTAGGTTAGGTTAGGTTAGGTTAGGTTAGGTTAGGTTAGGTTAGGTTAGGTTAGGTTAGGTTAGGTTAGGTTAGGTTAGGTTAGGTTAGGTTAGGTTAGGTTAGGTTAGGTTAGGTTAGGTTAGGTTAGGTTAGGTTAGGTTAGGTTAGGTTAGGTTAGGTTAGGTTAGGTTAGGTTAGGTTAGGTTAGGTTAGGTTAGGTTAGGTTAGGTTAGGTTAGGTTAGGTTAGGTTAGGTTAGGTTAGGTTAGGTTAGGTTAGGTTAGGTTAGGTTAGGTTAGGTTAGGTTAGGTTAGGTTAGGTTAGGTTAGGTTAGGTTAGGTTAGGTTAGGTTAGGTTAGGTTAGGTTAGGTTAGGTTAGGTTAGGTTAGGTTAGGTTAGGTTAGGTTAGGTTAGGTTAGGTTAGGTTAGGTTAGGTTAGGTTAGGTTAGGTTAGGTTAGGTTAGGTTAGGTTAGGTTAGGTTAGGTTAGGTTAGGTTAGGTTAGGTTAGGTTAGGTTAGGTTAGGTTAGGTTAGGTTAGGTTAGGTTAGGTTAGGTTAGGTTAGGTTAGGTTAGGTTAGGTTAGGTTAGGTTAGGTTAGGTTAGGTTAGGTTAGGTTAGGTTAGGTTAGGTTAGGTTAGGTTAGGTTAGGTTAGGTTAGGTTAGGTTAGGTTAGGTTAGGTTAGGTTAGGTTAGGTTAGGTTAGGTTAGGTTAGGTTAGGTTAGGTTAGGTTAGGTTAGGTTAGGTTAGGTTAGGTTAGGTTAGGTTAGGTTAGGTTAGGTTAGGTTAGGTTAGGTTAGGTTAGGTTAGGTTAGGTTAGGTTAGGTTAGGTTAGGTTAGGTTAGGTTAGGTTAGGTTAGGTTAGGTTAGGTTAGGTTAGGTTAGGTTAGGTTAGGTTAGGTTAGGTTAGGTTAGGTTAGGTTAGGTTAGGTTAGGTTAGGTTAGGTTAGGTTAGGTTAGGTTAGGTTAGGTTAGGTTAGGTTAGGTTAGGTTAGGTTAGGTTAGGTTAGGTTAGGTTAGGTTAGGTTAGGTTAGGTTAGGTTAGGTTAGGTTAGGTTAGGTTAGGTTAGGTTAGGTTAGGTTAGGTTAGGTTAGGTTAGGTTAGGTTAGGTTAGGTTAGGTTAGGTTAGGTTAGGTTAGGTTAGGTTAGGTTAGGTTAGGTTAGGTTAGGTTAGGTTAGGTTAGGTTAGGTTAGGTTAGGTTAGGTTAGGTTAGGTTAGGTTAGGTTAGGTTAGGTTAGGTTAGGTTAGGTTAGGTTAGGTTAGGTTAGGTTAGGTTAGGTTAGGTTAGGTTAGGTTAGGTTAGGTTAGGTTAGGTTAGGTTAGGTTAGGTTAGGTTAGGTTAGGTTAGGTTAGGTTAGGTTAGGTTAGGTTAGGTTAGGTTAGGTTAGGTTAGGTTAGGTTAGGTTAGGTTAGGTTAGGTTAGGTTAGGTTAGGTTAGGTTAGGTTAGGTTAGGTTAGGTTAGGTTAGGTTAGGTTAGGTTAGGTTAGGTTAGGTTAGGTTAGGTTAGGTTAGGTTAGGTTAGGTTAGGTTAGGTTAGGTTAGGTTAGGTTAGGTTAGGTTAGGTTAGGTTAGGTTAGGTTAGGTTAGGTTAGGTTAGGTTAGGTTAGGTTAGGTTAGGTTAGGTTAGGTTAGGTTAGGTTAGGTTAGGTTAGGTTAGGTTAGGTTAGGTTAGGTTAGGTTAGGTTAGGTTAGGTTAGGTTAGGTTAGGTTAGGTTAGGTTAGGTTAGGTTAGGTTAGGTTAGGTTAGGTTAGGTTAGGTTAGGTTAGGTTAGGTTAGGTTAGGTTAGGTTAGGTTAGGTTAGGTTAGGTTAGGTTAGGTTAGGTTAGGTTAGGTTAGGTTAGGTTAGGTTAGGTTAGGTTAGGTTAGGTTAGGTTAGGTTAGGTTAGGTTAGGTTAGGTTAGGTTAGGTTAGGTTAGGTTAGGTTAGGTTAGGTTAGGTTAGGTTAGGTTAGGTTAGGTTAGGTTAGGTTAGGTTAGGTTAGGTTAGGTTAGGTTAGGTTAGGTTAGGTTAGGTTAGGTTAGGTTAGGTTAGGTTAGGTTAGGTTAGGTTAGGTTAGGTTAGGTTAGGTTAGGTTAGGTTAGGTTAGGTTAGGTTAGGTTAGGTTAGGTTAGGTTAGGTTAGGTTAGGTTAGGTTAGGTTAGGTTAGGTTAGGTTAGGTTAGGTTAGGTTAGGTTAGGTTAGGTTAGGTTAGGTTAGGTTAGGTTAGGTTAGGTTAGGTTAGGTTAGGTTAGGTTAGGTTAGGTTAGGTTAGGTTAGGTTAGGTTAGGTTAGGTTAGGTTAGGTTAGGTTAGGTTAGGTTAGGTTAGGTTAGGTTAGGTTAGGTTAGGTTAGGTTAGGTTAGGTTAGGTTAGGTTAGGTTAGGTTAGGTTAGGTTAGGTTAGGTTAGGTTAGGTTAGGTTAGGTTAGGTTAGGTTAGGTTAGGTTAGGTTAGGTTAGGTTAGGTTAGGTTAGGTTAGGTTAGGTTAGGTTAGGTTAGGTTAGGTTAGGTTAGGTTAGGTTAGGTTAGGTTAGGTTAGGTTAGGTTAGGTTAGGTTAGGTTAGGTTAGGTTAGGTTAGGTTAGGTTAGGTTAGGTTAGGTTAGGTTAGGTTAGGTTAGGTTAGGTTAGGTTAGGTTAGGTTAGGTTAGGTTAGGTTAGGTTAGGTTAGGTTAGGTTAGGTTAGGTTAGGTTAGGTTAGGTTAGGTTAGGTTAGGTTAGGTTAGGTTAGGTTAGGTTAGGTTAGGTTAGGTTAGGTTAGGTTAGGTTAGGTTAGGTTAGGTTAGGTTAGGTTAGGTTAGGTTAGGTTAGGTTAGGTTAGGTTAGGTTAGGTTAGGTTAGGTTAGGTTAGGTTAGGTTAGGTTAGGTTAGGTTAGGTTAGGTTAGGTTAGGTTAGGTTAGGTTAGGTTAGGTTAGGTTAGGTTAGGTTAGGTTAGGTTAGGTTAGGTTAGGTTAGGTTAGGTTAGGTTAGGTTAGGTTAGGTTAGGTTAGGTTAGGTTAGGTTAGGTTAGGTTAGGTTAGGTTAGGTTAGGTTAGGTTAGGTTAGGTTAGGTTAGGTTAGGTTAGGTTAGGTTAGGTTAGGTTAGGTTAGGTTAGGTTAGGTTAGGTTAGGTTAGGTTAGGTTAGGTTAGGTTAGGTTAGGTTAGGTTAGGTTAGGTTAGGTTAGGTTAGGTTAGGTTAGGTTAGGTTAGGTTAGGTTAGGTTAGGTTAGGTTAGGTTAGGTTAGGTTAGGTTAGGTTAGGTTAGGTTAGGTTAGGTTAGGTTAGGTTAGGTTAGGTTAGGTTAGGTTAGGTTAGGTTAGGTTAGGTTAGGTTAGGTTAGGTTAGGTTAGGTTAGGTTAGGTTAGGTTAGGTTAGGTTAGGTTAGGTTAGGTTAGGTTAGGTTAGGTTAGGTTAGGTTAGGTTAGGTTAGGTTAGGTTAGGTTAGGTTAGGTTAGGTTAGGTTAGGTTAGGTTAGGTTAGGTTAGGTTAGGTTAGGTTAGGTTAGGTTAGGTTAGGTTAGGTTAGGTTAGGTTAGGTTAGGTTAGGTTAGGTTAGGTTAGGTTAGGTTAGGTTAGGTTAGGTTAGGTTAGGTTAGGTTAGGTTAGGTTAGGTTAGGTTAGGTTAGGTTAGGTTAGGTTAGGTTAGGTTAGGTTAGGTTAGGTTAGGTTAGGTTAGGTTAGGTTAGGTTAGGTTAGGTTAGGTTAGGTTAGGTTAGGTTAGGTTAGGTTAGGTTAGGTTAGGTTAGGTTAGGTTAGGTTAGGTTAGGTTAGGTTAGGTTAGGTTAGGTTAGGTTAGGTTAGGTTAGGTTAGGTTAGGTTAGGTTAGGTTAGGTTAGGTTAGGTTAGGTTAGGTTAGGTTAGGTTAGGTTAGGTTAGGTTAGGTTAGGTTAGGTTAGGTTAGGTTAGGTTAGGTTAGGTTAGGTTAGGTTAGGTTAGGTTAGGTTAGGTTAGGTTAGGTTAGGTTAGGTTAGGTTAGGTTAGGTTAGGTTAGGTTAGGTTAGGTTAGGTTAGGTTAGGTTAGGTTAGGTTAGGTTAGGTTAGGTTAGGTTAGGTTAGGTTAGGTTAGGTTAGGTTAGGTTAGGTTAGGTTAGGTTAGGTTAGGTTAGGTTAGGTTAGGTTAGGTTAGGTTAGGTTAGGTTAGGTTAGGTTAGGTTAGGTTAGGTTAGGTTAGGTTAGGTTAGGTTAGGTTAGGTTAGGTTAGGTTAGGTTAGGTTAGGTTAGGTTAGGTTAGGTTAGGTTAGGTTAGGTTAGGTTAGGTTAGGTTAGGTTAGGTTAGGTTAGGTTAGGTTAGGTTAGGTTAGGTTAGGTTAGGTTAGGTTAGGTTAGGTTAGGTTAGGTTAGGTTAGGTTAGGTTAGGTTAGGTTAGGTTAGGTTAGGTTAGGTTAGGTTAGGTTAGGTTAGGTTAGGTTAGGTTAGGTTAGGTTAGGTTAGGTTAGGTTAGGTTAGGTTAGGTTAGGTTAGGTTAGGTTAGGTTAGGTTAGGTTAGGTTAGGTTAGGTTAGGTTAGGTTAGGTTAGGTTAGGTTAGGTTAGGTTAGGTTAGGTTAGGTTAGGTTAGGTTAGGTTAGGTTAGGTTAGGTTAGGTTAGGTTAGGTTAGGTTAGGTTAGGTTAGGTTAGGTTAGGTTAGGTTAGGTTAGGTTAGGTTAGGTTAGGTTAGGTTAGGTTAGGTTAGGTTAGGTTAGGTTAGGTTAGGTTAGGTTAGGTTAGGTTAGGTTAGGTTAGGTTAGGTTAGGTTAGGTTAGGTTAGGTTAGGTTAGGTTAGGTTAGGTTAGGTTAGGTTAGGTTAGGTTAGGTTAGGTTAGGTTAGGTTAGGTTAGGTTAGGTTAGGTTAGGTTAGGTTAGGTTAGGTTAGGTTAGGTTAGGTTAGGTTAGGTTAGGTTAGGTTAGGTTAGGTTAGGTTAGGTTAGGTTAGGTTAGGTTAGGTTAGGTTAGGTTAGGTTAGGTTAGGTTAGGTTAGGTTAGGTTAGGTTAGGTTAGGTTAGGTTAGGTTAGGTTAGGTTAGGTTAGGTTAGGTTAGGTTAGGTTAGGTTAGGTTAGGTTAGGTTAGGTTAGGTTAGGTTAGGTTAGGTTAGGTTAGGTTAGGTTAGGTTAGGTTAGGTTAGGTTAGGTTAGGTTAGGTTAGGTTAGGTTAGGTTAGGTTAGGTTAGGTTAGGTTAGGTTAGGTTAGGTTAGGTTAGGTTAGGTTAGGTTAGGTTAGGTTAGGTTAGGTTAGGTTAGGTTAGGTTAGGTTAGGTTAGGTTAGGTTAGGTTAGGTTAGGTTAGGTTAGGTTAGGTTAGGTTAGGTTAGGTTAGGTTAGGTTAGGTTAGGTTAGGTTAGGTTAGGTTAGGTTAGGTTAGGTTAGGTTAGGTTAGGTTAGGTTAGGTTAGGTTAGGTTAGGTTAGGTTAGGTTAGGTTAGGTTAGGTTAGGTTAGGTTAGGTTAGGTTAGGTTAGGTTAGGTTAGGTTAGGTTAGGTTAGGTTAGGTTAGGTTAGGTTAGGTTAGGTTAGGTTAGGTTAGGTTAGGTTAGGTTAGGTTAGGTTAGGTTAGGTTAGGTTAGGTTAGGTTAGGTTAGGTTAGGTTAGGTTAGGTTAGGTTAGGTTAGGTTAGGTTAGGTTAGGTTAGGTTAGGTTAGGTTAGGTTAGGTTAGGTTAGGTTAGGTTAGGTTAGGTTAGGTTAGGTTAGGTTAGGTTAGGTTAGGTTAGGTTAGGTTAGGTTAGGTTAGGTTAGGTTAGGTTAGGTTAGGTTAGGTTAGGTTAGGTTAGGTTAGGTTAGGTTAGGTTAGGTTAGGTTAGGTTAGGTTAGGTTAGGTTAGGTTAGGTTAGGTTAGGTTAGGTTAGGTTAGGTTAGGTTAGGTTAGGTTAGGTTAGGTTAGGTTAGGTTAGGTTAGGTTAGGTTAGGTTAGGTTAGGTTAGGTTAGGTTAGGTTAGGTTAGGTTAGGTTAGGTTAGGTTAGGTTAGGTTAGGTTAGGTTAGGTTAGGTTAGGTTAGGTTAGGTTAGGTTAGGTTAGGTTAGGTTAGGTTAGGTTAGGTTAGGTTAGGTTAGGTTAGGTTAGGTTAGGTTAGGTTAGGTTAGGTTAGGTTAGGTTAGGTTAGGTTAGGTTAGGTTAGGTTAGGTTAGGTTAGGTTAGGTTAGGTTAGGTTAGGTTAGGTTAGGTTAGGTTAGGTTAGGTTAGGTTAGGTTAGGTTAGGTTAGGTTAGGTTAGGTTAGGTTAGGTTAGGTTAGGTTAGGTTAGGTTAGGTTAGGTTAGGTTAGGTTAGGTTAGGTTAGGTTAGGTTAGGTTAGGTTAGGTTAGGTTAGGTTAGGTTAGGTTAGGTTAGGTTAGGTTAGGTTAGGTTAGGTTAGGTTAGGTTAGGTTAGGTTAGGTTAGGTTAGGTTAGGTTAGGTTAGGTTAGGTTAGGTTAGGTTAGGTTAGGTTAGGTTAGGTTAGGTTAGGTTAGGTTAGGTTAGGTTAGGTTAGGTTAGGTTAGGTTAGGTTAGGTTAGGTTAGGTTAGGTTAGGTTAGGTTAGGTTAGGTTAGGTTAGGTTAGGTTAGGTTAGGTTAGGTTAGGTTAGGTTAGGTTAGGTTAGGTTAGGTTAGGTTAGGTTAGGTTAGGTTAGGTTAGGTTAGGTTAGGTTAGGTTAGGTTAGGTTAGGTTAGGTTAGGTTAGGTTAGGTTAGGTTAGGTTAGGTTAGGTTAGGTTAGGTTAGGTTAGGTTAGGTTAGGTTAGGTTAGGTTAGGTTAGGTTAGGTTAGGTTAGGTTAGGTTAGGTTAGGTTAGGTTAGGTTAGGTTAGGTTAGGTTAGGTTAGGTTAGGTTAGGTTAGGTTAGGTTAGGTTAGGTTAGGTTAGGTTAGGTTAGGTTAGGTTAGGTTAGGTTAGGTTAGGTTAGGTTAGGTTAGGTTAGGTTAGGTTAGGTTAGGTTAGGTTAGGTTAGGTTAGGTTAGGTTAGGTTAGGTTAGGTTAGGTTAGGTTAGGTTAGGTTAGGTTAGGTTAGGTTAGGTTAGGTTAGGTTAGGTTAGGTTAGGTTAGGTTAGGTTAGGTTAGGTTAGGTTAGGTTAGGTTAGGTTAGGTTAGGTTAGGTTAGGTTAGGTTAGGTTAGGTTAGGTTAGGTTAGGTTAGGTTAGGTTAGGTTAGGTTAGGTTAGGTTAGGTTAGGTTAGGTTAGGTTAGGTTAGGTTAGGTTAGGTTAGGTTAGGTTAGGTTAGGTTAGGTTAGGTTAGGTTAGGTTAGGTTAGGTTAGGTTAGGTTAGGTTAGGTTAGGTTAGGTTAGGTTAGGTTAGGTTAGGTTAGGTTAGGTTAGGTTAGGTTAGGTTAGGTTAGGTTAGGTTAGGTTAGGTTAGGTTAGGTTAGAGTTAGGTTAGGTTAGGTTAGGTTAGGTTAGGTTAGGTTAGGTTAGGTTAGGTTAGGTTAGGTTAGGTTAGGTTAGGTTAGGTTAGGTTAGGTTAGGTTAGGTTAGGTTAGGTTAGGTTAGGTTAGGTTAGGTTAGGTTAGGTTAGGTTAGGTTAGGTTAGGTTAGGTTAGGTTAGGTTAGGTTAGGTTAGGTTAGGTTAGGTTAGGTTAGGTTAGGTTAGGTTAGGTTAGGTTAGGTTAGGTTAGGTTAGGTTAGGTTAGGTTAGGTTAGGTTAGGTTAGGTTAGGTTAGGTTAGGTTAGGTTAGGTTAGGTTAGGTTAGGTTAGGTTAGGTTAGGTTAGGTTAGGTTAGGTTAGGTTAGGTTAGGTTAGGTTAGGTTAGGTTAGGTTAGGTTAGGTTAGGTTAGGTTAGGTTAGGTTAGGTTAGGTTAGGTTAGGTTAGGTTAGGTTAGGTTAGGTTAGGTTAGGTTAGGTTAGGTTAGGTTAGGTTAGGTTAGGTTAGGTTAGGTTAGGTTAGGTTAGGTTAGGTTAGGTTAGGTTAGGTTAGGTTAGGTTAGGTTAGGTTAGGTTAGGTTAGGTTAGGTTAGGTTAGGTTAGGTTAGGTTAGGTTAGGTTAGGTTAGGTTAGGTTAGGTT